>CM065592.1:331281423-331300485 GCA_033119425.1 Bufotes viridis
TCCAGGAGCGTCATTGATAGCCATGTTACAGTCTTGTACCTTCCTTAGTTGTGTCTCCATATAAGGAATTGTCATTAGTTCCCGAACATTGGATCCACTCTTTGTTTCGAGAGTTATTAAGGCAAAAACTGAAATAAAGAAATAAAATCTTAGATATTCAACTTATCCAAAATAATAAAAATACATAATTCTGGCAAAGAGGGTGCTGCAGTGACTAGTAGGGGATGTGTTGTGACAACTAGGAGAGTGGGTTGAGGGCTGGATTGCACTCTACGACTGGCGATACACACTTCACTCCTAACCGGGCGACCATATCAGTGGGGTCAGCCTTTGTAATTTAACAATTTTCACAAGCCGCTGGTTTTGCTTAGTTAGATCCATCAGCCATGTCACCTGACCATCCAGAATTATGTGTTTACCAGGATTACAAGTGGTAAGGTAAGGGTGTCACTTCCTTGGTTTATACAGTACCGTTTCAGCACTGTGTCCACGGCTGCAGAACTCTCCATACAGTCTACAATGCCCCCACGTGCGCCGTAATCTACACATGACAGGCTGATGCGTGTTTCTCCAAAAATATGACAGGGTCTCTGAAAAAGGGGTTAGGGCTCATTTTGGCTCCATGAAGAATAATCACACATTTATCACCAATCAGCACCTCCCGGCAGCAGAGAGGAGAAGGATATCCTCCTGCTGCCTCCGTCATGCAAGTCACAACGTGCGGGCAGTACAGGGCATACAGAGAAGCCTCCAGCCCGCCCGCCCAACCCATTAGTGAAGGGAAGCGCGGCTGCCGGCATCATTTAGTGAGGCCGCCAGCCCTTCCGTCAGGTGCTGCGATGTTTGTAGGGGCTGGCGGCTTCACTGTAGCCTGCGCTGCCCGCCCACAGTTTCATGGCAGCTCAGGAGCCATTAGTGAGCGCTCCCGAGCTGCTGCATCCCACACATTTCCCCCACCTTCCCTTTATATAAAATACGGCTGTATCTAGGGCTTATTTTTGGAGTAGGGCTTATATTTTAAGTCTACTCCAATAACCCTGCAAAATAGCGCTAGGGCTTATTTTCGGGGAAACACTGTAGCACTGACATGCAGCATACTCATGCACGTGCGAGATTATCGCGCTTCAACTGTGTGACGTCAGGGGAGCAAGGAGGGGATTTGGAGGATGCGGGGCGGTGCCAGGCACCTTCACAGTGGGCATGGCTGGGCTCCTGAAACGCTGGTAACAGCCCCTTGGGCGTCTTTCTAACCTCATTTGTGTGTAATTATATATATATATATATATATATATATATATATATACACACACACACACAGAGCATCGTCCGCTGTAGGAGATGAATCTAATGTAAATGTAGAAAGGAGGTTCCACCTCCAGCAATCTACTCTTACATATCAGTACCACATATATCCCTTACTTGAGCAGTTTTTCTGAAGTCCCTTCAGCACTATCAGGAAAAATCAGTGGGGCAACCCCAAAACTCTGCCCAAACTAACAATTGCAGATATAGTTGACAGACAGATTATTTTTTCTTACCATGTAACAGCACTCATATTTAACTGGAACAAGTCCCGCTTGAAGTCTAGGAGTTCTGGTGTTGCTACATACAAGGCGCCAACAACCTCGGAACAGCCTTTACAGCACAGAACCTGCACAGTGCTACTGAAGGAAAGCCAAAAAAATGGGTGACAATTAGGATTACCAGTAGTTTTTTTTTATAACTGTAATGCAATCCCTCAGCATTTCAGAAAGGAAAGACTAGTAAACCACATCCCAGCCTAATCCATACGCTACCATCCTGGAAGAGCAGAATATGGAACTCTCTGGTAGAGGAGATGGGGATCTCACCACAAGAGTTCAAGACAGGCCTGGATGTATCTCTTGAGAGTAACAATATTACCAGTTATACTTCTCTGGAGATTTAGCATTAGGAAAGATATTTTATTTTTTTCATGAGGAAAGGGCGCTTCTACCTCAGCATTTTTGAATTCTGGATGAACTTTGCAGGATGATAGGCTGAAGCGGACGGACATTGGTCTTTTTCAGCCTTACAAACCATGTTACATAGTGGATTATGAGATGGCCTTTTTCTCCTGCTGCGTCTGATAGCCCAATGCCAGCCGCTACCACTGAGAGAAAGCAGGAGACTCGGCAGAGGGAAAGTATTTCAGCTGATATTGATGTTCTGCCCTGAGGATGGGTCCTCAATAGAAGAAAAGCAGATAGCCCTTTTAATACCTGTGTTATCTGATCACTGAACAGTCACATCTAAGGCCTTATTCACACGTCCGTAGTGTTTATGGATCCGCAAACACACCCGGCCGGCAGCCCCATAGAAATGTCTATTCTTGTCCGCAATTGCGGGCAAGAATAGGACACGCTCTACTTTTTTGCGGAGCTGCGGCCGTAAGATCGGCAGCGCGCTCCGCAAAAACTGATGCGGAGAGCACAGTGTGTGCTCTCCGCATCGTTCCGTGCCCCATTCACAGTCAATGGGTCCGCATGTATTCCGCAGAATTGCAGAATACACGCGGACGACATTGCGGACGTGTGAATAAGGCCTTACACACAGACTTGTGTAAAGGGTCACTTTTGCTGGGGCAGTATTTTGTGCTGTCAATTTGGACTTGTGTACAACATGGGGCCACTTAAAGTGGCGCTGGAAAAAAAACAGGCCCTTAAAGTTCCGAGATTGCCTCACAGTCCCCGTCCCCCCATCACCTCTGCATATACTGTATACCCTCACAGTCCCCCCATCACCTCCGCTCTGCATATACTGTATACCCTCACAGTCCTCCCCCCCATCACCTCCGCTCTGCATATACTATACCCTCACAGTCCTCCCCCCCCATCACCTCCACTCTGCATATACTGTATACCCTCACAGCCCCCCCCCCCCATCACCTCCGCTCTGCATATACTGTATACCCTCTCAGTCCCCCCCATCACCTCCGCTCTGAATATACTGTATACCCTCACAGTCCTCCCCCATCACCTCCACTCTGCATATACTGTATACCCTCACAGCCCCCAATCACCTCCGCTCTGCATATACTGTATACCCTCTCAGTCCCCCCCAATCACCTCCGCTCTGCATATACTGTATACCCACACAGTCCTCCCCCATCACCTCCGCTCTGAATATACTGTATACCCTCACAGTCCTCCCCCATCACCTCCACTCTGCATATACTGTATACCCTCACAGCACCCCCATCACCTCCGCTCTGCATATACTGTATACCCTCTCAGTCCCCCCCCCAATCACCTCCGCTCTGCATATACTGTATACCCTCACAGTCCTCCCCCCATCACCTCCGCTCTGCATATACTGTATATGCAGTCCTCCCCCCAATCACCTCCGCTCTGCATATACTGTATACCCTCACAGTCCTCCCCCAATCACCTCCGCTCTGCATATACTGTATACCCTCACAGTCCCCCATCACCTCCGCTCTGCATATACTGTATACCCTCACAGTCCTCCCCCATCACCTCCGCTCTGAATATACTGTATACCCTCACAGTCCTCCCCCCATCACCTCCACTCTGCATATACTGTATACCCTCACAGCCCCCCATCACCTCCGCTCTGCATATACTGTATACCCTCTCAGTCCCCCCCCCAATCACCTCCGCTCTGCATATACTGTATACCCTCTCAGTCCCTCCCCTAATCACCTCCGCTCTGCATATTGTATACCCTCACAGTCCTCCCCCATCACATCCGCTCTGCATATACTGTATACCCTCACAGTCCTCCCCCAATCACCTCCGCTTCTGCATATACTGTATACCCTCACAGTCCTCCCCTAATCACCTCCGCTCTGCATATACTGTATACCCTCACAGTCCTCCCCTAATCACCTCCGCTCTGCATATTGTATACCCTCACAGTCCTCCCCCATCACATCCGCTCTGCATATACTGTATACCCTCACAGTCTTCCCCCCATCACATCCGCTCTGCATATACTGTATACCCTCACAGTCCTCCCCAATCACCTCCGCTCTGCATATACTGTATACCCTCACAGTCATCCCCCAATCACCTCCGCTCTGCATATACTGTATACCCTCACAGTCCTCCCCCATCACCTCCAGCTCTGCATATACTATACCCTCACAGTCCTCCCCCATCACCTCCACTCTGCATATACTGTATACCCTCACAGTCCCCCCCATCACCTCCGCTCTGCATATACTGTATACCCTCTCAGTCCCCCCCATCACCTCCGCTCTGAATATACTGTATACCCTCACAGTCCTCCCCCATCACCTCCACTCTGCATATACTGTATACCCTCACAGCCCCCCAATCACCTCCGCTCTGCATATACTGTATACCCTCTCAGTCCCCCCAATCACCTCCGCTCTGCATATACTGTATACCCACACAGTCCTCCCCATCACCTCCGCTCTGAATATACTGTATACCCTCACAGTCCTCCCCCCATCACTCACTCTGCATATACTGTATACCCTCACAGACCCCCCATCACCTCCGCTCTGCATATACTGTATGCCCTCTCAGTCCTCCCAATCACTCTCCGCTCTGCATATACTGTATACCCTCACAGTCCCTCCCCATCACCTCAGCTCTGCATATACTGTATATGCAGTCCTCCCCCAATCACCTCCGCTCTGCATATACTGTATACCCTCACAGTCCTCCCCCATCACCTCCGCTCTGCATATACTGTATATGCAGTCCTCCCCCAATCACCTCAGCTCTGCATATACTGTATACCCTCCAGTCCTCCCCCAATCACCTCCGCTCTGCATATACTGTATACCCTCACAGTCCCCCCATCACCTCCACTCTGCATATACTGTATACCCTCACAGTCCTCCCCCATCACCTCCGCTCTGCATATACTGTATACCCTCACAGTCCTCCCCCATCACCTCCGCTCTGAATATACTGTATACCCTCACAGTCCTCCCCCTATCACCTCCACTCTGCATATACTGTATACCCTCACAGCCCCCCCATCACCTCCGCTCTGCATATACTGTATACCCTCTCAGTCCCCCTAATCACCTCCGCTCTGCATATACTGTATACCCTCTCAGTCCCTCCCCTAATCACCTCCGCTCTGCATATTGTATACCCTCACAGTCCTCCCCCATCACATCCGCTCTGCATATACTGTATACCCTACAGTCCTCCCCCAATCACCTCCGCTCTGCATATACTGTATACCCTCACAGTCCTCCCCTAATCACCTCCGCTCTGCATATACTGTATACCCTCACAGTCCCTCCCCTAATCACCTCCGCTCTGCATATTGTATACCCTCACAGTCCTCCCCCATCACATCCGCTCTGCATATACTGTATACCCTCACAGTCTTCCCCCATCACATCCGCTCTGCATATACTGTATACCCTCACAGTCCTCCCCCAATCACCTCCGCTCTGCATATACTGTATACCCTCACAGTCATCCCCCAATCACCTCCGCTCTGCATATACTGTATACCCTCACAGTCCTCCCCCCATCACCTCCGCTCTGCATATACTGTATACCCTCACAGTCCTCCCCCAATCACCTCCGCTCTTGCATATACTGTATACCCTCACAGTCCCCCATAACCTCCGCTCTGCATATACTGTATACCCTCACAGTGCGTCCCCATCCCCTCCGCTCTGTATATACTGTATACCCTCACAGTCGTCGTCCCCATCACCTCCGCTCTGCATATACTGTATACCCTCACGAGTCGTCGTCCCCATCCCCTCTGCTCTGTATATTCTGTATACCCTCACAGTCGTCGTCCCCATCACCTCCGCTCTGCATATACTGTATACCCTCTCAGTCAGTCGTCCCCATCACCTTCGCTCTGCATATACTGTATACCCTCACAGTCCTCCCCCATCACCTCCGCTCTGCATATACTGTATTCCCTCACAGTCGTCCCCATCCCCTCCGCTCTGTATATACTGTATACCCTCACAGTCGTCGTCCCCATCACCTCCGCTCTGCATATACTGTATACCCTCACAGTCGTCGTCCCCATCCCCTCTGCTCTGTATATTCTGTATACCCTCTCAGTCAGTCGTCCCTCATCACCTCTGCATATACTGTAAACCCTCACAGTCCCCCAATCACCTCTGCTCTGTATACCCTCACAGTCCCCCCCAAATCACCTCCGCTCTGCATATACTGTATACTAGGGTTGTTTCGAGTTATCGAACTTTCAATACCCAATCGATACTTTTCTCTGGTATCGGGCTCGATACCAGGATTAGTATTTTAGTCGATACTGGGCTGCACTACTGCACAGCCCAGTATAGGAGAGCGTGGCTGCGCCGCCCTCAGCACGGCCATGTTCTCCTCGGCAGCACAGGGAGAAGGAGGCAGTCTCTCCCGCCCCGTGCTGCTGCTGCCAATAGAGGTAGAGGGGCGGAGCGCTGCAATCCGCGGCAATTAACCCCTCAGGTGCCGCACCTGAGGGTTAATTGCCTCTGATCGCAGTGCTGGGTCACAGGCAGGTGCCGGCAGCGTGTGTCTTCTGCCTGCATTTATATATGAAACGGTACTAGGCATTGCTGGCCAGTGCTCCGCCCCCCTCAGTCCCTGTATTAAAACATTGGTGGCCAGTGTGGCTCCCTGTCCCCAGTATTAAATACATTATTGGTGGCCAGTGCGCCTCCCCATTCCCCCTTCCTCCCTCCCTCCCTCCCCCAGTAATAAAGCATTGGTGGCAGTGGCCACAGGGTCCCCTCACCTCCTCCTCATTGGTGGCAGTGATCGGAGCCCCAGCAGTGTAATGCTGCGGCTCCGATCGGTTACCATGGTAACCAGGACGCTTCTGAGGTCCTGGCTGCCATAGTCTGCTCCCTGCTGCTGTGTGCACTGGGCAGCAGGGAGAGGGTGAGATCCTATTCACCCTGATAGAGCTCTATTAGGGTGAACAGGATGAAAATGATTCAGGTTCTAGCCCCTAAGGGGGAAATGGTTAATAAATAAACTGTAAAAGAAAAAAAGAAGCACGATTCGCCATTTTCTTTTAGTCGCCGTAAAAAAGTAGGATAGGACTGTTGTATTATAAGCCGGCGGTTTCATAAAATGTGGAATGCACGCAGATTTTTATTTTTTTTTTCCCGCGTGGTATCGAGTATCGCAATACTTTTTATGGTATCGATACCGAATCAAAATTTTGGTACCGAAACAACTCTACTGTATACCCTCTCAGTCCCCCATCACCTCCGCTCTGCATATACTGTATACCCTCACAGTCCCCATCACTCCGCTCTGCATATACTGTATATCCTCACAGTCCTCCCCCATCACCTCCGCTCTGCATATACTGTATACCCTCACAGTCCCCCCATCACCTCCGCTCTGCATATACTGTATACCCTCACAGTCCCCCCCATCACCTCCGCTCTGCATATACTGTATACCCTCACAGTCCTCCCATCCCCTCTGCATATACTGTATACTAGGGATGTCCCGATACCGATACCAGTATCGGTATCGGGACCGATTCGGACATTTTCACGAGTACTTGTACTCGTGAAAATGCCTCCGATACCGAAGTTCGGTCCGGCAGCTCCTATACACTGTTTAAGTAAACCTAACCTGTATTAATGTGGCCGAATTACTAACTATTAATGCAGTCTCCCTCAGGTCAGGCGCTCAGTCCTTCCATTCTCCTCCTGCCCCGCCTGCCTTCTTCATTCATAAAAGTGGGCGGAGCGGGCAGGCGGGACATGAGGCGCATAGAGGAACTGAGAGCTGAAGCTGCCCGATTCCTCCAAGCACCTCACGTCCCTCCTGCGCGCTCCGCCCACTTTATGAATGTAGAAAGGCGCTGGGCAGGAGGAGCATGGAGGGACTGAGCGCCTAACCTGAGGGAGACTGCGTATTAATAGTTAGTAATTCCGGCCACATTAATAGATTAATAGATTAAGTTTACCTCAATAGTGTATAGCAGCTGCGGGGCTGGTGTATGAAAGAGTCAAGCTACACCGGCCCCTGTGAGTGTAAACTGCCTCCCCACACACACACACACTATGATGGCACTTATGGGGGTCTGTGGATGACACTAATGGGGGATCTGTGGATGACACGTATATAGCATAATATGCTATATATGTGTCACCCAAGATCCCCACCCCATATTAGTGTCACCCAGAGATCCCCCATATTAGTGTCATCCAGAGATCCCCCCCCATATTAGTGTCACCCAGAGATCCCCCCCCCATATTAGTGTCACGCAGAGATCCCCCCCCATATTAGTGTCACCCAGAGATCCCCCCCCATATTAGTGTCACCCAGAGATCCCCCCCATAGTGTCATCCAGAGATCCCCCCCATAGTGTCATCAGAGATCCCCCATAGTGTCATCCAGAGATCCCCCATAGTGTCATCCAGAGATCCCCCATAGTGTCATCCAGAGATCCCCCATAGTGTCATCCAGAGATCCCCCATAGTGTCATCCAGAGATCCCCCATAGTGTCATCAGAGATCCCCCATAGTGTCATCCAGAGATCCCCATAGTGTCATCCAGAGATCCCCCATAGTGTCATCCAGAGATCCCCCATAGTGTCATCCAGAGATCCCCCATAGTGTCATCCAGAGATCCCCCATAGTGTCATCCAGAGATCCCCCATCAGTGTCATCCAGAGATCCCCATCAGTGTCATCCAGAGATCCCCCATCAGTGTCATCCAGAGATCCCCATCAGTGTCATCCAGAGATCCCCATCAGTTGTCATCCAGAGAGTCCCCCATTAGTGTCATCCAGAGATCCCCCATTGGTGTCATTCAGAGAGTCCCCCCCATTAGTGTCAACCAGAGATCCCCCATTAGTGTCATCCAGAGGCCCCCATTAGTGTCATCCAGAGGCCCCCCATTAGTGTCATCCAGAGAGCCCCCATTAGTGTCATCCAGAGATCCCCCATTAGTGTCATCCAGAGATCCCTATAACATTGTCATCCACAGATCCTCCATAACAGTCCTCCCCAATCACCTCCGCTCTGCATATACTGTATACTAGGCCTGCCAATATATCGCGAAAGCAATCGTAATCGCAATTAATCGCCATATCCATGATCACGATTTGCTGACACAAAAATGCTGCAGATTATATTACCGTATTTTTCGCTTTATGAGACTTTTTCCCCAAAAGTGTGGAGGAGAATGTGCGTCTTATAAAGAGATGGTTGACTTTCTAGTGACACTAGGACTGGTATCTCGACAGCTTTGCTGCACAGCGACCGGCGATACATCAGTTACAGTGCGGGGAGGGAGGAGGGGCTGGTGGAAAGTCGTTATTTTATCTGTTCTGTGCAGCGCTATTAAGAAAATGGCAAGTTTTGTATTTTGTACTTTTGCAGTAATGCAAATATGTATTTATTTTGAAAAACACTGCGCATTTCAGTTCTTGAGTTCAGCATAGCTTCCATTTCACATTATCAGTCATCTGTGGGTGCTTTTACCTTCAAAATCAAGCAGATAGACCTCTAGCGCAATTCCTTAAATATCGCATCGCACTGTCGTTATCGCAATTTTTAGGGCCCTAATCACTGTCGCTCAAAATTCCCATATCGTGCAGCCCTACTGTATACCCTCACAGTCCCCCATCAAGTCTGCTCTGCAGACTTGATGAGGACTCTGGCTACATAGTGAGGGTCCAGCAGCAGGATCCCTAGTGATCCAGTTAGTTATCGCCATCTTGTGGATAACATAACTTGAGAACTTGCCACAGCCCTTTAAATAAGCCGAAGCAACTTCTCCGCTTGTCTGTGGGGCAAAAGCTAAACTTTGCATCAACTGCGACCGAGTGTAACTTGTAACTATAAGGCCCCTTTCACAAGGGCGTTGCAGAATGGGGCCGGATAGGATGCGAGGTGCGTTGCGGGAAAATGCATGATTTTTCCGCACAAGAGCAAAGCGTTTTTATGCGCTTTGCATGCGCGTGGGAAAAAATCGGCATGTGATGATCGGCATCAGTGATGAAGTTCGGGTTTGGGTTGAGTATTCTGTAGATTATTTTCCCTTATAGCATGGTTATAAGGAAAATAGCATTCTCACTACAGAATGCTTAGTAAAATGTGGATTGAGGGTTAAAAATAAAAAAAAATTAACTCTCCTTATCCACTTGATCGCATAGTTGCGATCTCTTCTTCAATCATTAGCTGCCGCCTAAAGGACCTGTGATGACGTCACTGCACTCATCACATGGTCCATCACCATGGTGATGGACCATGTGATTGGACCATGTGATGTGGCGTCACCACAGGTCCTTTAAGCGACAGCTGATGATTGAAAGAAAAAAAGAGATCGCAACTACGCAATGATTGAAGAAGAAAGAAGAGATCGCAGCTTCGCAATCAAGTGGATAAGGAGAGTTAATTTTTTATTTTTAACCCCTCAATCCACATTTTACTAAGCATTCTGTAGTGAGAATGCTAATATTTTCCCTTATAACCATGTTATAAGGGAAAATAATAAAGATGAGTCCCCCATCCGATCGTCTCCTAGCAACCTTGCGGGAAAATCGCACTGCATCCGCACTTGATTGTGGATGCTTGCGATTTTCACGCAGCCTATTCACTTCTATGGGGCCTACGTTGCATGAAAAACTTACAATATAGAGCATGCTGCAATTTTCCAGCAACGCACAAGTGATGCATGAAAATCACTGCTCATGTGCACAGCCCCATAGAAATGAATGGGTCCGGATTCAGTGCGGGTGCAATGTGTTTACGTCACGCATTGCGCCCGTGTGAAAGAGAGCCTAACTTACATCAGTTTTGGGTGTAATATATAGTAAATCCTTCCATTCGTAAGAGGAGGGCTAATCTAAGACTAACCCATGTTTTTTTCCCCCACTTTCAAAAAGTTATGAAAAGCACAAACAACAAAAAAACAAAAAAATTGCAAACATGACACTTGTGTGGCATTAACCCTTTTTAGGCTGGGGACACACCTAGGCGTTTCTGAATCGCGCGTATGGCGCGCGTTTTATAGCAACTAAGACGCGCGTCATCGCGCGATTCAGTGATTCTCCCCTATGGCAACATTGTCCATAGGCGCGTTAAAACTCACAAAGAAGCTCATGTACTTGTCTGGGCGTTGGGCGTTTTACAGCGCATTCAAGCGCTGTAAAGCGCCCAAATGTGAACCATGCCCATAGGAATGCATGGCTTTTCACATGTTGAGCGTTTTTAGCGCGTTTGAGCAGCTGAAAAGCGCTCAGGTGTGTTCCCAGGGTTAAAGTTTTGGAGGAAACACGGCACCCGATGGGCTGTCGTAATGCATACCTGAAAAGGTCCACTTTATAGGAGGAAACTGCTTTGTTCGCATCAATCCACACATGTTCTGTAACAGCTGCCAAAAAAATAAAAAATACAAAAGTAAATTATATATATATACATACACACACACATACACAAACATTCTTTTTGAAGGCAGGGTGAAAATTATTTTCATCACTGTGAAGGCAACTTTACTGACATATTTGCTAATGCCTAGGTCTCTGGGACTGTGGGGCCAATGAGGGAGATTTATCAAAAGTGGCAGAAAGGTTTAGTTGCCCAATACAACCAATCAGATTAGACCTTTCGTTTTCGAAAGGAGCTCTGGAAAATGAAAGGTGGAATCTGATTGGTTGCCACCACATTTGATAATGCTCCCCCAGTGTGGTATGAGCCGAGATAAGCGGCAGGCAGTGGAGTATTCCTGCCCGTGTCTGCTCGCTGCCCAGGAGGACAAATAACCGGGCAGAGGGGACAGCATAGGTATCTGTCGTCAGACGTCCCCTCTCACCTTTCAGCAGGATGGCTTTATCGGCTTCTAATCGCGACAAGATGTCCTCGGACTCAGCCAGCGGCATCCTACAGCTTTTGCACAAGAACAGAGCAGGCCAGTCCGCCGCTTCAAGGCTTGCGCTTTCTTCGCTGTCAGTTTCTGCCATGTCTGCCAGTTTTTAAGTGAGCGCGCGCCAAGCTACCAGGGTTGTGTCTAAACTCCACCAGCCCTGTGACGTCATGAGCCCACGTGACCTGTTCCCTCTCTATAGGCGGCTGGGGACCGGTGGGAGGGGTTTATGGCTGCAGGCGCAGTAGAGCGCCTCCGCCCACCTACAGAGTCAGACGCTCTCTGGTTCCCAGTGGTGCTGAAACGTGCGCTTCCCCCCAAAAAATATAAAAAAAAACGCACTCATATCGCAGAGAACGAAGCTCTGTCTTTGTGCCTTTAAGCTGCAGCACCTGGAGGATGTGAGTGGACTGCAAGGGTATGCCAGGCAGAAACCGCTGCACTTTCTGTGGTGAGGTTTCACGCGGACCCGCTCATGCAACCCCGCAACATGGCTTTCTATTGAAAACAATGGGAAGCAGTCTCAATGCTCCCATTGTCTTACCGCTGGGACCCGCACCTATATGAGAACAGAGCCCCACAAGGTGGTGGCTGGAGGACTTCGGTCCAGCCACCGCCAAGCCGGAGCCCCATAGAAGTGAATTCGGAGCGCACCGCGCATGACCGACTCGTCGCTCCCATTCACTTCTATGGGTTTGACGGAAATTGCCGAGCCAGGTCTCAGCTGTTTCGCCGGCCCCATAGAAAATTAATGGAGGCGGCTGCGCATGCTCCCTCCTTCACTTGCTGGGCTCCGTTCTCGATATAGGTGCTGGTCCCGACCTGCACCCATAAGATAATGGGGGCATATCCTAGCGATATGCCCCCATTGTCCATGATGAGACAACCCTTTTAAAATACACCACCAGAACATACCCTGGCCTAGGGGCTGATGCCCACATCCATAAGGGCCCCATGCCCATATTGTGGGCTGAAAACAGCGGGTGTCCTGCAGATGCCGACTCATTTGGGTGGTGCAAAGGTAAACTGGCTTAGTTGCCCTCAGCAACCAATGAGATCCCCACCTTTCATTTTCACATCTCCTTTGGAAAATGAAAGGTGGAATCTGATTGGTTGCTTTGGGCAACTAAACCAGTCGCTACTTACACCACTTTGATAAATCTCTCCCATTGACTTGAATGGGCCCAAGATCTGCAAGATACGGCAAAAGATAGGACGTCATATTTTTTGCAGAGCAGAGGCAAGGGTTGGAAGCGCTTCCATGGCCTTTCGGGTCCACACCACAAAACATAAGACATGTCATTGCTGTATTTAGCAGATCACAGACCCATTCCAGTGAACGGATCTGCATGCACAGCACAGCGTGCACACGGCCGGTTACTGTGCATGGATCCCTAACATTGGTGGGCATGAGCCCTAAGGCTGGGTTCACACGTGACTGATTAGCTGTTGCAGATTTTCATGCACCAAATCTGCAGCACTGTACAGCACAAGTAAGTGGATGAGTTTTAGCAATGATCCGTCACACGTGGCAGAAAAAATCCTCAGGAGAAACTGACCTGAAATGTGCAGCGTATCAATTTCGGCTACTTTCACACTAGCGGCAGGCTGTTTCGGCGGGTGAATAGCCTGCCGGATGCATGCTGCCACTAGTACTCGCATGCCGCCGGGGGTCCGCTCCGGCCCCATTGACTATAATGGGGGCGAGCCAGAGTTCCGGCAGCAGCACGGCAAACATGCCGAGAGGCGGCCGGAATAAAACTACGACATGTCATAGTTTTATTCCGCCAGCCCTGCACTAGCGGCAGCACGGATCCGGCAGGCTGTTCACCCGCCAGAACAGCCTGCCGCTAGTGTGAAACTAGCCTTATACTGCGGATTTCACCCCTTACAATGCAAAGAATGCGACTGCGTCTAAGGCTACTTTCACACTTACGTTGTTGTCTGGTATTAAGATCCCGCAGAGGATATCAATACCGGTAAAAAAACGTTTCCGTTTAGTCCTTTAGACTACAGAACGCGCAGCAAACCGCAGGTCTGAATTGACCTGAGGTTTGCTGCGATCACCGACATGTGTGGGGGAGGAGGGAGCCACAGGATGCCCCTGGGCATTGTGCCAAGGTACCTGCTAAATGATTTTAGCAGGCACCTTGTTCCGATCACCGCCACGTGCGCAGCGGTGATCGGATATTCGCAGGGTGTACATGTACGCCCTGCGTTCTTTAGTACCAGGACATAAGGGCGTACATGTACACCCTGCGTCCTAAAGAGGTTAAAGATACAATACAACCGGATCCGTTCATAACGGATTCAGACGGTTGTATTATCGTGGCGGAAGCTGAAAGTGTTAAAAGAGAGAAATTCAAATAAACCCCTTTCTCCATAATAAAAAAACTAAGATCATTTGCACCCCTGCATCTCAAAACCCATACAGTTAAAATATAAACATTTTTCCTGAATGGTGAACACTGTAACAGGGAAAGTATCAAAATGGCTGGAACTTGGAGCTGCGGTAGATTTGTCATTATTTACATCAGTTTCTGGCGTAAATACTGCTAAATGTGCCAGGGCCTACGGCCCCTCCCTCTTTTTGGAAACCTGGCGGCATAATAATGACGGTTGCGACCAAAGTCACAAAATGAGGGTGGTGGTGGGGGAATGATAAATTCTCCCCATGTCTATATGGATGTAATCTAAGATTGCCTTATGTGTATGGAGGCACCCTGACTCCTTAGCAGACGGGGGTGGATTTCATGTGGGATGTAACTTGCCTCATCCTTTATTTCCCCTGGAGGCGGCAGTTTACTAGTAATTGGTGAGCATCTTTCTGGTGGTCAGGAGAAATGGCTGTGGTCACTGACCCATGTGATGACCTGCCGCTGCTTTCTGGTGCAGACAGATGGTACCCTTGCAGGATAACAGGCTGAACTAGATGGACAGCCTTATAAACGATGTTACTACGTAAAGGGGTACTACAGCTTTTTACTGATGACCTATCCCCGCCATTCAGCTGTTTGAGAAGGCAGCGACGCTGGCAGTAGCACCGCGGCGTTCGCTGTCTCCCGCAGGCCCAGTGATGTCACCACTATTATCACTGGCCTGGGCGCGGCTAAGCCCTTTAACTTGAATGCAGAACCCCGTTAAAGTTTAGGGGACTTTAAGAAATAAAAGAAATGACAATACCTGAATCAGTCACTGTGAGGCATGAATGTTTTATTTCACATACAGTCACAATCTGAACATACTATTAGAATTTTCATTCTTATAAAAGAATATAACATACAAAAATGGGAGGCTATCCGCACTGCTGGCGCACAGGCAGGATGCCAGTCTGAGATCAGGTCACTAGTTACCCATGGAAGTATGCCAGCGTGCTGCCACTGAAACGCCAGGGCTTCTATATGGTGCCCCATGGGTCATCGTGTACTCTCAGGAATCCTGCTCAGGAGGCAAAACTCTATTTTCCAGCTTGGACATTTTCTCCTGTAACATTTCTAGAAGTACATGTTGCTGAATATAAGACAAAAGAGAAAAACAATAGTATTCAATAACCAGACAACATAAATAACATTAAACTTACTAATGTATTGTGATTGTCAATATTGCTTCCTTTGCTGGCTGGATTCATTTTTACATCACATTATATACATTATACACTAGGGGTCAAGGCCACCGCTGCGGAGCAGATACAAAGCGGCTGGGACAGGAGATGCTGCAGGAGTGCCTATGCGCGCTCCCACCGTCTTGGGCCAGTGTTTTTTCATAGTGTGCAAGCACGACCACCGCTGCTGGATTACAGGGTGGTCGTAACCCCTGGAAACAAGTAATGTATGATGTGATGGAAAAATGAACATATGGATAAGGACAATCACAATACATTAGTAAGTGCCTTGTTTTAACTTTCTCTACGTGATAAAGGCCACTTGCCAAGTGACACAACCCCATTAAAAGGGACAGACATGAAAATAATATACTTCTAAAGTATTTAATATACAGTGGGTGTTAATTGTGTATTAGTAATAGTCTTGAGCGAATCGAGTTTCGGATCATAGACCCGAAGTCGATTCGTTCAAAAACTTTGGTTTTAATGCTGTTTCCGTAAAGCATTAAAATGTATGGGCTCCATGAAGCCAAACTTCGTCTCAGCCGAAGTCGCACAAGATTTCGGTGAATTACTACTGTATTCATATCTGCGTAATAAGCACGTGAAACACTGGAAGCGCGTGCTTTCAGCGATGCTCTGGCTCCCCCCGTGCGGCGATCGGAGGAGCCGGAGCTTGTGTGCAGCAGCCCGTCTATGTGAATGACAGGAGGCTGCTGCATAGTATTTCCTATGCCCTTGCCTGTAATAGGGCTCCATAGGAAACTAGCAATTTTCTCATAGACTCCAATGCTATTGCATTGGAGTCTATGATACTAGCAATCTAATGTTTGCCTGTTATAGTTCCCTATGGGGACTATAAAAAGTGTAAAAAAAAAAAAGGAAATAAAGTTTAATAAAGAAAGAAAAAAAAATACACATCATGGGTGTTACAATGTGCAAAACGCCCATAGTATAATATTAAAATATATTCCCCATATGGAAAAAAAGCGTCAAAATGGCCGATTCACTGTTTTTGGTCGTGTCATTTTCTACAAAAAATAAAAAGTGATCAAAAAGTCACACACACCCGGGAATGTTATCAATGAAAAGTTCAGATCGCGCCGTAAAATATTAGCCCACACAAAAAAAAGTTATAGGGGTCAAGATATGGCGACGAAAAAATAAAACTGATTTTTTTCCCCACTCTTTTTTTAATCAAAAACTATACATATAAGGTATCGCGGATTCGTACTGACCTGTAGAAAAAAAAGTAACTGGTCAGTTTTATCGCAAATTGTATGTCGTAAATAAAAAAAACCTGTAAAACTATGATGGAATTGTTTTTTTTTGCTATTTCACCCATTTGGAATTTTCCCGCTTCCCACTACATCATATGCAATATTAAATGGTGGCGTTGGAAAGTAAAACTTGTCCCGCAAAACACAAGCCCTCATATGGCTATGTGAACAGACAAATAAAAAAGTTATGGCTCTGGGAAGGCAGGGAGCGCAAAACAAAAACCTCTGGGGTAGAAAGGGTTCAAAACTATTGGGCTTTTGTACTGGCTGGTACCTCGGTACCAAAGCCCACTTCGGATTCCTATTTTAAATAGTTTTTAAATAGGCAGGTAGGAAGACTTTAGTCATTCACCAGTCTCACACGACTTCAGGCGATATGAAGTTTGGCTACACAGAGCCAATACATTTTAATGCTGTACAGAAACGGCATTAGGATCTATGATCCGAAGCTCGATTCCCTCAAGCCTCATTAGTATGTTACTAAGATGAGACTCTGTACACAACTCCACAGATGTAGGGACATGTTTAGAGGGTTGGTTGGCATAGAAGGCCCGTTTTCATTTTAGGCTACTTTCACACTTCTAGCGTCACAGTGCGATCCGCCATGTATCTGCACAGACGGATCCGCACTGATAATACATCCGCATGCATCCGTTCAGAATGGATCCGTTTGTATTATCATGAACATAGGCAAAACGGATCCGTCTTGAACACCATTGAAAGTCAGTGGGGGACGGATCCGTTTTCTGTTGTGTCATATTGTGTCATTGAAAACGGATCCGTCCCCATTGACTTACATTGTATGTCAGGACGGATCCATTTGGCTCAGTTCCATCAGACAGTTTTGGTGTCCACCTCCAGAGCGGAATGGAGACTGAACGGAGTCAAACTGATGCATTCTGAACGGATCCTTATCCATTCAGAATGCATTGGGCAAAACTGGTCCGCTTTTGGACCGCTTGTGAGAGCCCTGAAACGGATATCACAAGCGGATCCAAAACTGCCAGTGTGAAAGTAGCCTAACTTATATAGGGTTGTCCTATGAAAAGGGTGCCATGCACAACTTCTTCTTCACCATTAGAATCGCTCTTGATACTAGAAAGAGAATAAAATACAGCACTGGGCGCTACATGCAGTATAGTGGGATTACGCCAACAGAATCAGAACACTTGAAGTTTGTGTCACTAGGATATGCCACCAATGCCTGATAGCTGCGGGTCCCATAGCTATCTCTAAAATGGACATCACACGAACGTCCGCTCTCCATTCATTCCTATCAGACTGCTGAAAATAGCTGAGCGTTGACTTGGCCATTTCCGTCTGCCCCATAGAAGTCAATGGAGAGGTGGCTGCGCTTCCCATTCATTTCTATGGGACTTCTGAAAACAGTTAAGAGCACTACAGCTCAATACAATCAGTATTTTCTAGGTGTCCAGTTGCCATCACTGTGTGAATCCAGATGTGGGAACCTGTATACAGCAATATCTGGGGGAACCTCAGCGTACCACAGTGGACCCCAGTGCTCATCCAGTGGTAGATCAAACCTGCTTTCCACGTGAATCTGAAGAAGGGTCTGTGTCCCCGAAATGTCATCCCCAGATATTGCTGTATCCATTAGAACAGCCCGTCACGGAGAGAGGTTGGGCTTCACACACTGTGACTATGTGCGGGGACATCTGAGGGAAAGGCTTGATATCAAACTAGTAAGTTAATAACCACCTTTTTGAATTCTTCTTCAAAATACTGACACGTCTCGAGGGTGAGTGGGGCTTCGGATGCTGGGATCATGGAATCAAGATCCTCTCCCAATGTGTATCTAGAAGAAAAGAGGACCCGGTTACATTGTGACTTATAAAATGAGCTGGACCATCCAGGGATCCCAGGGCTTACTCTTTCACAGCAGTGCTGTCAATGTTGTAGAGATTCAGCTTGTTGGTCAGATGTGGTGGAGTAGAAAAGTAAAACCTGCCAAGAGGGCTGCCACAGTTACTGCAGTGCAGGGGATGATACTTGCTACAAGGGAAAAAGAAAGAAAAGTCATTTCAACCTCCTCCAAACAGAGGTGACAAGCGTTCTATGTCAGGGGGGAATTAAAGGGGTATTCCCATCTTGGACAATGGGGGCATATCGTTAGGCTATGCCCCCATTGTCTTATAGGTGCGGGTCCCACCTCTGGGATCCGCACCTATATCGAGAACGGCGCGGGGAGAGCTTTGGCAGGAGGACCCCGGGTTTCCCGGGGTACGTCCACCACCCAGCGCTTCTCCGCGCCTCTCCCATAGATGTGAATGGGAGCGCATGCGCGGCCCATGCTCCCATTCATTTCTTTGAGGCCAACGGATAGCCG
>CM065592.1:331300985-331324729 GCA_033119425.1 Bufotes viridis
TACAAAGGTGCCTGGAAAGCCCTCTAAAATGGCTGATATACTCCTTTGTCTTTTCTTGTACAAAAGTAGTCCTTTCTCTTGTTACTTGTAAAACTTGTCACTGGTCACCCGAGGAATGAACTTTAGAAGTGGATCTCACCTTCCTTGCTTTTGCCTGTTTCTTTGGCTCTTATGATTTAGATGTCTCCTCAGTTACTATTGGACCATGGGGCCCAAGACAGCTGAGAGAGCATGGGGCTCTTCCTGCCCCTCTCCTCTTCCTAGCTATCAGAATGGCTGTACTCAGATTGGCGTAACTAGAAATGTAACTGGGCATTCATAGTCAAATTGTGTTAATAGGGCCCTCCCAGTAAGTTTTTCACAACCCTTTCCGTTTCATGCCGCCCCTTTCCTGTGGCTAGTAAAGATCGCTCTCTCAGACCAGGCCCAGCAGTTGTTCCATCCGTTTTCTACACTGTCTATACTGCCACTGTATATAATTTCATTGTGTGATAATGTTAAGGGGGCCCTGACAAAATCTTTTAGTACTTCTCCTCCTCTTGGATGGGCCCCTTCTGGGTCAGGGCCCCAAAGCAGCCGCTTCCCCTGCTTCCCCTATAGTTATGCCCCTGGCTGTACTTCTTGACTCTTGACTAAAGGCTCAAAACTCAAAAACTCCTAAAGACTCCCCTGAATAGGCCTGAGCTGGTCTTTATATAGACTATGACATTATTCCCCCATCTAGTGGTGAAACTAGTGTAGTGCAGCTAATCAGCCTGTGAATGAGGATCTTACAGGATAAATCACATAAATGTATGACAAAGTATGACATAAGATAAGAGATGGCATATAAATATAATAAAACACTTTCGCTGCACTACCTCTCATGTTTTTATTTGCCTTTCTCTGGATTAACTTGCAGGATAACAGGCCGAACTGGATGGATAGAGGAAGAGGTCTTTTTTTTGGCCTTATAAACTATGTTGCTATGTTACACTGCCCCACATGTATATTCCTCTGTATATTACACTGCACCCCATGCATAGCCCCATATATTGTACTGCACACCATGCATAGACCTGTATATTACACTGTCCCCCATGTATAGTACTGTATATTACACTGCACCCATGTATAGTCCTGTATATTACACTGCACCCCATGTATAGTCCTCTGTATATTACAATGCACCCCATGCATAGCCCCTTATATTGTACTGCACACCATGTATAGTCCTGTATATTACACTGCATCCCATGTATAGTCCTGTATATTACACTGCGCCCCATGTATAGTCCTGTATATTGTACTGCACAACTAATCACAGCCCTACTTTCATTTTTCCAAAGCAATTTTAGAAATGAAAACTGAGAGGTTGAGGGATTTAGATGACAATGGGGCAGATGTGTTGAATTAGGCAAAATAGGAATACTGCCCTTGTTGCGCGTAGCGACCAATCACAGCTCAGCTTTTATTTTCCAAGAAAGCTGCTCTGTGATTGGCTGCTACAGGAACCAAAGTTCTACTTTTAGGCGGTTTCATAAATCTCTGGGGTCATATATCCCACCACTCATCCCAAAATCTATATGAAGAGAATGAACAGACACAAAGAGAATTTCAGACAAAAAAATGTATGTACATGCTATAATATAAAAAAAAATTGTCCCAAGAACGCTTCTTGGGGCAAAGTGTGAGCCCATTACATTCAATATGGCCGCTCACATGCTAAGGCACTTCTTATGATGTTATTATTAGAATGCCACTGTCATGCTTAAACCCCCGCCCCCTTGCTATGACGTGACCCTTTTACTTATGATGTCATAATGGGGGGCATGAGTCATTTACATATGACATAACAATCACGGGGTGTGGTCTAATCCCATAAATCGTGGTCGCATCCTGACATCAGTGTCAGTTTCTCTAGCTGGCTGTCACCATGGGGAAGTCAAGGAAGAGGAGGAGGTTGACTGTTCCTGTGGTGAATGCAGTAGAGTCTATGGATATTGACCCATGGCAGTATCCAGATGATGAAGTTGGTTCATGATGAGGATGATAAGATGGATGTTGGCCCTCGCCAATATCCTGACGATGTAGCAATGGAAGACCTTCAGAGGGCCACCACCACCATCAGGGCCTCAATCCCCCGGAAGAGAAAGCGGCCATCTTGCATCATCTGCTGCCGGCTATAACATCTGCCGCTTGGCTCCTTTAATAACATCTGCCACTTGGTCACCAAATACCATCTGGTGCTTGGTTCCCATTTACCATCTGCCGCCTGGGGCCATTTACCATCTGCGGCTTGGGGCCACTTACCATCTGCAGCTTGGGGCCATTTACCATCCACCCCTTTGGGCCCACTTACCATCTACCCCTTTGGGCCCATTTACCATCTACCACTTGGGACCTATTTACCATCTACCTCTTTGGGCCCCATTTACCATCTACCTCTTGTGGCCAATTTACCATTTTCCCCTTTGGGCCCATTTACCATCTACCTCTTGGGGCCCATTTACCATTTATCCCTTTTGGCCCATTTACCATCTACCCCTTGGGGCCAGTGTCGGACTGGATTACCTAGGGCCCACCAGTAAAATTTATTTTGGGGGCCCACCGTATGAATACATTAAAATAATATAAGTAATCTAACAAGTTTTTTATATGAACATAGGCTGGTTGAGGTGCTGTACATTGAATGTATGTATGTAGTGCAATAAATCTAATGTGTTATGTGCCACTTGTGCAGGGGGTGGGAGACTAGGGGCCCACCTTGCTCAGGGGCCCACTGGGGGATTTCCCTGTACCCCTGTGGGCCAGTCCAAGCCTGCTTGGGGCCCATTTACCATCTATAGATGGTTTTTACCATCCAAACCATCTGAAATCCCCATGAAGATGAGCGGTGCACCACCAGGTCCAGTAAGTTTGGCTGCTTCCCTCTGTCTTCTCCTTGTGTTTTTGTAAACTGTTTTTCTTTTGTGGATATTTTCTCTTCTAGGATCCGACTACAAAACAACATGAGGAACCTCTGGTGACACTATTCCGTCCCTGAAAATCGGCCAGAAGTGCGACCACGGACCTCATCTCTACAAGTTAGCGGACCTGAATCCAGCCAATCCTGAAGACGGAGCCACCGCCTCCTTAAAGAGCCAGAGCCTCAAAAAATGCACTAAAAACCCTAAATGTTTTACAATAAACAAAGTTTTTTTTTTAAAGAAAAAAATGGTGTTTTATTTCTCTTAATTATCAAACTGCACAAACTGTACTCAGTTCTTATTTTCTATGGGTATCCTAAGGGTGTATTAGGTGAGTTCAGAGTTGGAGCCTGAAGGGGTGAGTTACCAATTTTCAAAAGCGTATTTTTTAAAGTCACATATTTTTGCAGAAAATCTGTGTGTACCAAAGGTTGTGACTTAGTATGCAAGAAAACTTGCACAAGTCAAAAAAAAAAAAAAAAGATCCACCCTGGTAATACTTCATCCACTAGTAATATCTCCCTTAACGCTATGTTCATAAAGTGTAAGCACATTCAAGATGGCGGCTGTCATGCTAAGGCACCACTTGTGATATCATCATTAGAATCCTGGCATGGTCACACTTTTTTTGATGTCATCATTAGAATGCTGGCACGATAACGCATCTTGTTTCCATAGAAACAGTAATTGTGAAGTAATTGGCCACAGAGTCCGTGTGTGTCATAATCAGTGGCCTGACTCAGGATCATAGCTATGGGTTCAGCATCTGTCACCTGAGTGGCCCCCAATCCATGTAATGCCACACCATGCCTACTAGTAGATACAGCTAAATAGTGACTGAATATTACCACCGTACTAAACAAACCACTGTAGGAGATCAGTATTATCCCCATACATTAATAACATAGTGACATAGTTTATAAGGCTGAAAAAAGACATCTGTCCATCCAGTTCAGCCTCTTATTCTGGAAGTTGATCCAGAGGAAGGCAAAAAAAAAACTATGAGGTAGAAGCCAATTTTCCTCTAAATCTTTTTTAAACAAAATGTTTATTAAGATTTTTCAATATACAAATCTCTCAATTTACTTTTTCCTATGTGCCATATTGTAACGCCCCAGAGTGGCGTTGCCACTTCTGCACCCCGCTACTTTATTGGTCTAACATAATGTCATCTGTGTATTTATTTCAGGTCCTACACAATGTGCATATCTATGTCTTTGTAACTGTTATGTTATCCTGTAATGTGCCTGGTTCACCAGCAGGTGGCAGCAAGTATGGCAGAGCTACACTTTAATAGAGTGCAGCCTTCTATCCCATTCTCACCCCCTCTCTGTTGAGAAGTGGGCGAGTAGCTACTAGTTAGAGTCAGTGTTAAGTTACCCCCTGTTAAAGGAGGTTGTGCAGGAGCACATCCCTTCTGGACGTGCCCAAGCCAGCAGAGCACCTTCAGCTCTGCTGGACATGGAAGCCACGGCTTAGAGCCTCAGGAGCCAGAAGACAGTTCCCTGTCATCACCTAATCTAGTCAGACTACAGAGAGAAGTTGCAGCATCCAGAGGACGCTAAGTTATACAGCAACTCTGTCAGTGCAGCAAGGCCAGAGAGCAACAGATGTAGCAGAGAGAAGTTTACCTGCCACACAGTTTTAATGCTAAAGCCTGCTGGGACCAAGATAAAGTAGGAAGACTGTTTCTGATGAATGTTTACCGAAGTAAAGTTGCTATTGAACTTCATACAAGGTCTGGACTTAATTTATTCTTCTTCCCCTAATTCAACTATACCCCTTTTTCTGCTTCGGAGGCAACGCCTGGGGCCCAGCGAATCCAGGTAGGAGCACTGTGACACAAATACACTTAAAGGGACATTTTAGGTCACGGTATACCACTTGGCCATTTCTACACCTGGGTACCAACACCATTTCTTAAAGGGACCCTGTCCCCTTGTTGCTTCATTGCAACTGGTGTCACGAACATTTCTTAAAGAGACCAAAGCCTGTTGCCACCTCCGTTGCATTTGGCGTCGGCATTACTGCAATATGAGAGCAATTGTCCCCTTATCACCACTTTGCCCGCACCCTACAGTAGTTAGGAATCTGTGGTTGTGGAATTATTGTCTAAAAATTCCTGCCACTATCCCTTCAATTTAGAGCAAAATCCTTTGTCTCCATAAAGCTGAGTTGGGAATCACCAAATCTAATCGGCTCCCCTTGGGATATAGTCTTGTATGATAAGGTTTATAGGATCATGGTCTGATATTACCATGTCTTCGATATTAGTGACTGGTCTGCGGGTTGCCAGAAGAGGTGACTACTTTACAAATCACTAGTCCAGGGGTGCACAACCTTTTCTGGTTGGGGGCCACATTGTCAGCCTGAACCAATTCCAAGGGCCGAAAATAAAACTTAAAGGGGTATTACCAACTAAAATACTATATTTATGGCATATTGAACATACAGTATATACTATAAATGTCTAGTTACACTTCTAGTACTCCCATCTAATGGGAGAATACATGAAAGATACATGTGAGCAGCCACAAGGCATAGACATACATGTCTGTTACCAGATGGTTGGGGGCCGCACAGAATGGTATCGAGGGCCGCATGTGGCCCCTGGGCCACAGGTTGTGCACCCCTGCACTAGTCAGACCACGCATGGAGTACTGTGTACAGTTCTGGGCTCCTGTGAACAAGGCAGACACAGAAGAGCTGGAGAGGATTCAGAGGAGGGCAACTAAAGTAATAACTGGAATGAGGGATCTACAGTACCCTGAAAGGTTATCAAAATTAGGGTTATTCACTTTAGAAAAAAGACGACTGAGGGGAGATCTAATAACTATGTATAAATATATCAGAGGTCAGTACAGAGATCTGTCCCATCATCTATTTATCCCCAGGACTGTGACGAGGGGACATCCTCTGCGTCTGGAGGAAAGAAGGTTTGTACACAAATGTAGAAAAGGATTCTTCACGGTAAGAGCAGTGAGACTATGGAACTCTCTGCCTGAGGAGGTGGTGATGGTGAGTACAATAAAGGAATTCAAGAGGGGACTGGATGTATTTCTGGAGTGTAATAATATTACAGGCTATAGCTACTAGAGATGGGTCATTGATCCAGGGAGTTATTCTGATTGCAGTCAGGAAGGAATATTCTTCCCCTTAAGTGGGGAAAATTGGCTTCTACCTCACAGTTTTTTTGCCTTCCTCTGGATCAACTTGTAGGATAACAGGCCGAACTGGATGGACTTTTTTCGGTCTTATAAAATATGTTACTATGTTACACTGCCCCCCATGTATAGTCCTTTGTATATTACAATGCACCCCATGCATAGCCGCTTATATTGTACTGCACACCATGTATAGTCCTGTATATTGTACTGCACACCATGTATAGTCCTGTATTTTACACTGCGCCCCATGTATAGTCCTGTATATTGTACTGCACAACCAATCACAGCCCTACTTTCATTTTTCCAAAGCAATTTTAGAAATGAAAACTGAGAGGTTGAGTGATTTAGATGACAATGGGGCAGATGCAGGGCTTGAGTCCAGGGGGAACGGGTGGGAACGGCGTTCCTGCACTTTTTTCACAGCAGGAACGCCGTTCCCCTTCAGGGCAAAATGACCAGGAAGCGGTGAAGACTTTGTACTCACCGCTTCCTGGTTCTCGGCTGTCGGCTGTCAGGACTGCGCACAGGCATGAGGCGCTTTGTGACCTCACGCTGTGCGCAGCCTTCACAGCACAGCCGAGAGCCAGGAAGAGAGGAGCGGTGGCGTCCAGGAGCAGGAGAGGGTAAGTGTTTTTTTTGTTTTATATTTTATGGCTGGTGAGAGGCACTGACTGGGGGCTAATGTAGGGGGCACTGGGGGCTGTTGAGAGGCACTGGGGGCTGATGGAGGGGTACTGAGGGCTGATGGAGGGGTCACTGGGGGCTGATGGAGGGTCACTGGGGGCTGATTGAGGGTCACTGGGGGCTGGTGGAGAGGCACTGGGGCTAATAGAGAGGCACTGGGGGCTAATAGAGAGGCACTGGGGGCGGATGGAGGGGCAATGGGGGCTGATGGAGGGCACTGGGGGCTGATGGAGGGGGCACTGGGGGCTGGTGGAGAGGTACTGGGGGATGATGGAGAAGAACTGGGGGATGATGGAGAGGCACTGGGGGCTGATGGAGGGGTCACTGGGGGCTGATGGAGGGGTCACCGGGGATGATGGAGGGGTCACTGGGGGCTGATGGAGGGGTCACTGGGGGCTGATGGAGGGGTCACTGGGGGCTGATGGAGGGGCACTGGTGGCTGATGGAGGGGGCACTGGTGGCTGATGGAGGGGTCACTGGGGGGCTGATGGAGGGGGCACTGGGGGCTGATGGAGGGGCACTGGGGGCTGATGGAGGGGCACTGGGGGCTGGTGGAGAGGCACTGGGGGCTGATGGAGAGCACTGGGGGATGATGGAGAGGCACTGGGGGCTGATGGAGAGGCACTGGGGGCTGATGGAGAGGCACTGGGGGCTGATGGAGAGGCACTGGGGGCTGATGGAGAGGCACTTGGGCCGGTGGAGAGGCACTGGGGGCTGGTGGAGAGGCACTGGGGGCTGGTGGGGAGGCACTGGGGGCTGATGGAGAGGCACTTGGGCTGGTGGAGAGGCACTGGGGGCTGGTGGAGAGGCACTGGGGGCTGGTGGAGAGGCACTGGGGGCTGGTGGAGAGGCACTGGGGGCTGGTGGAGAGGTCTTATCTGAGGTCTGATTGGGGGTCATTCATATTGGGGTCTGAGCTGAGGTGTGATCTGAGGTCTTATTGGGGTATTAACATTGGGCATCTTATTGGGGCTGTTAGCTGAGGTCTGATTAACATTGGGGGTCTGATTGGTGGTCTGACCTGAGGTGTAATAAAAAATATTTTTTTCTTATTGTCCCCCTCTAAAACCTAGGTGCATCTTATAGGGCAAAAAATATAGTGCTTGCTCCTGCTCCTGACCTCCCCTGCCCTTTGCGTACGCCGCGCGCCGTGACGTTACACGGAGGCACTTGGGTGAGTTCCCACACTTTTTTTCCCAGGACTTGACCCCTGGGCAGATGTGTTGAACTGGGCAAAAAGGAATACTGCCCTTGCTGCTCATAGCGACCAATCACAGCTCAGGTTTTATTTTCCAAGAGTAGAATGCGAAATGAAAGCTGCTCTGTGATTGGCTGCTACAGGAAACAAAGTTCTACTTTTAGGTGGTTTCATAAATCTCTGGAGTCATATATCCCACTACTCATCCCAAATCTATATGAAGAGAATGAACAGACACAAAGAAAATTTCAGACAAGAACATGTATGTAGATGCTGTGATATAAAATATATTGTCCCAAGAACACTTCTGGGGGCAAAGTGTGAGCCCATTACATTCAATATGGCCACTCACATGCTAAGGCACTTCTTGTGATGTCATTATTAGAATGCCACTGTTATGCTTGAATCCACCCCTCCTTGCTATGACGTGACCCTTTTACTTGTGATTATAGAACAACTTGTGATGTCATAATGGGGGGCATGACTTATTTACATATGACATAACAATCACGGGGTGTGGTCTAATCCCATAAATCGTGGTCGCGCCCTGATATCAGTGTCAGTTTCTCTAGCTGGCTGTCACCATGGGGAAGTCAAGGAAGAGGAGGAGGTTGACTGTTTCTGTGGTGAATGCAGTAGAGTCTATGGATATCGGCCCACGGCAGTATCTAGATGATGAAGACATAAAGTCTGTCCATGATGAGGATAATAAGATGGATGTTGGCCCTCGCCAATATCCCGACGATGTAGCGATGAAAGACCTTCAGGGGGCCACCACCACCATCAGGGCCTCAATCCCCCGGAAGAGAAAGCGGCCGTCTTGCATCATCTGCCGCCGGCTATAACATCTGCCGGCTTGGGGCCACTTACCATCTGCAGCTTGGGGCCATTAACCATCTACCCATTTGGGCCCATTTACTATCTACCCCTTGGGGCCCATTTACCATCTACCCATTTACCATCTACCCCTTGGAGCCCATTTACCATCTATAGATGGTTTTTACCATCCAAACCATCTGAAATCCCCATGAAGTTGAGCGGTGCACCACCAGGTCCAGTAAGTTTGGCTGCTTCCCTCTGTCTTCTCCTTGTGTTTTTGTAAACTGTTTTTCTTATGTGGATACAACAAAACAACATAAGGAACCTCTGGTGACAGTATTCCGTCCCTGAAAATCTGCCAGAAGTGCGACCACCGACCTCATCTCTACAAGTTAGCGGACCTGAATCCAGCCAATCCTGAAGACGGAGCAACTGCCTCCTTAAAGAGCCAGATCCTCAAAAAATGCACTGAAAACCCAAAATGTTTTACAATAAACATAGTTATTTTTTTAAGAAAAAAATTGTGTTTTATTTCTCTTAATTATCAAATTGCACAAACTGTACTCAGCTCTTATTTTCTATGGGTATCCTAATGGTGTATTAGGTGAGTTCAGAGCTGGAGCCTGAAGGGGTTACCAATTTTCAAAAGCGTATTATTTAAAGTCACATATTTTTGCAGAAAATCTGTGTGTACCAAAGGTTGTGACTTAGTATGCAAGAAAACTTGCAAAAGTCTAAAAAAAAATTATCCACCCAGGTAATACTTCATCCACTAGTAATATCTCCCTTAAAGGGGTTGTCCCATCTCAGACAATGGGGGCATATCGCTAGGATATGCCCCCATTGTCTGATAGGTGCCGGTCCCGAGAACGGAGTCCCGAAACATGTGCAGTCGCCCTCCATTCATTTTGTAAGGGGCCGGCGAATATAGCCGACCGCTGACTCAGCTATTTCTGTCGGTCCCATAGAAATGAATGGGAGCATGGGACGCGCATGCGCGGTGCTCTCCCATTCACTTCTATGGGAGAGGTGGGGAGCAGCTCTTGATGGTGGAAGGAGCCCGGGAAATCTGTGGTCCTCCAGCCACTGCTCTCCCTGCTCCGTTCTTGATATAGGTGCGGGTCCCAGCAGTGGGACCCGCACCTATCATACAATGGGGGCACATCCTAGCGATATGCCCCCATTATCTGAGATGGGAATACCCCTTTGACGCTATGTTCATAAAGTGTAAGCACATTACATTCAAGATGGCCGCTGTCATGCTGAGGCACCACTTGTGATGTCATCATTAGAATCCTGACATGGTCAAATTTTTTGTTGTTCAATCATTTTTATTGATGAAAAAGCACAAATAGACATCACATCATGTCCAATGTATAGCAGAGTGCACAATAACACTTTGCTTAATTGCAGATCATGTATATTCCAAACATGTTCATAACATCATTACGCAAACATAGTAATTTACGCCCTCTCATTACATATAACTAGACAAGAGGATGACACCACTAGACACACAAGGGTAGGGGGACATACAAGGAAGGTATCTGATCCTGAAACCTTAACTGTTCCGTTTAAGACCACATGTCAATTGTTGGCCCTTGACAGCCAATCATTAAACGCTTGTGACCCTTTAAACAGGATCCATGGCGTCCATAATTTAATATACTTCTAATCCCACCCTTCATCTTCAGCTGTTAACTCCTCCATTCTGCGAATGTTTTCAAATGGCTCCAACCATTCTCTCATATTTGGAGCATCTCGAGACTTCCAATGCCGCGGTATCACCAGACGGGCCGCGAAGGCAAATAATCTCAGGAGGCCCCCTTTGAATAGGCGAATGGGACCAGGGGCTATCGATAGCAGAGCCCCCTCCACTGTCCATCGGGCCGTGGATCCTGTTACCTTATTGTATAGGTCATTCAGCGCAGACCAGAAAGGTGTAATTTTCGGGCATTGCCACCAGATATGGGACATCGTACCAACAGCTCCCTCACACCTCCAGCATACCTCTGGGCATGTCGGATAAAAAGAGTGTAAGACGGCGGGAGTCCTGTACCACCTGGTAAGGATCTTATTGTTTTTTTCCTGCAGCCCGCAGCAGATGGAGGACTTATGAGTCAGCGTGAATGACCTGGCCCACTGTGCTGTGATGAATTTTTTTTCCAATTCTGTTTCCCATGCCCGTACATATGGCAGGGAGGAGGGAGGTTCTCCGCTCTCCTGAAGCAGCCCGTACACCAGAGACACCAAGCGAGTAGGCGGGGATTTTTGTATACATAGCTTCTCGAAGACCGTTAGGTCCCAAGATATATTGTAAATCGGGCCCAGAGATGAAATGAAGTTCTTGATCCCATTATAGTGTATACAGGCCCCTCTCTCATTATGACCCGGGAAAAAGTCTAGGGGACGGACAGAGTTCTTTGTTATCAGCTGGTATACTCTGACATTGTCCTCTTTGCGCAAGCCCAGTATCTCCTCCCTCTCCAACCCCGTCGGGAAGCAAGGGTTGTCGAATAAGGGGGTCAAAGGACTTGGGAAGGACGAGCACCCTGAAGAAACTGCCCATCTATCCCATACCCCAAGGACCCCCGCCGTGAGGAACGGAAGCCTGCCACCACGCATAGACCTATCCACCCACATGAGATTCTGAGGGGGTACCCCAGTTTCACTTCTCTCAAACCTAACCCACCTCTTACAGGACCCTCCATGGAACCAGCCTAGTATATAAGATAGGATCGCCGCTCTGTGATAGAGGAATACATCAGAGACTCCTGCCAACCCCCCCCCCCCCCCTCAACTTAGGTCTCATTAGAAACTTTATTCCCAGTCTAGGGGATGAACCCGCCCAGATAAAGTCCAAAAAAAGAGATCGTATGGTTTTGAAGAACACACACGGCAAAGGTATGGGAATGGTCCTAAGCAGATACAAAATCCTGGGAAGGACATTCATTTTCAGCGCGTGTATCCTCCCAAACCACGACAGTGGTAATTGCTTCCAAGCCTACAGATCTCTCTTAATTTCTAAGAGCAAAGGGGCAAAGTTCACCTGGTGTAGGTCCTTAAGTTGTGCTGGAACCGTCACCCCCAGGTAGGATATGTTGTCCGATTTCCATTGAAATGGGAATGACTGTCTCATAGATTGTGCAGTGGAGTGCGGCACCAAGATATTCAGGATCTCGGACTTGTGGAGGTTCACCTTGAAGTTGCTCAAGTCCCCAAATGTAGAAAACTCTTTCACAATGTTCGGAAGTCGGGTCGGAACAATAAACAATAAATTAGAAGGTCGTCTGCGTAAATAGCAATTTTAGATTCTAGGGATCTGAAGCTGAGACCACGGATGGATGCATTAGCCCTGAGTGCCCTTGCCAGAAACTCCATGACCATAATATACAAAAGGGGTGATAGAGGGCACCCCTGCCGAGTCCCATTATGTATTTCAAATGGGGGCGACAGGGCACCATTCACCCTTACTTGAGCTCTTGGTTTATGATAAAGCGCCATTATCCTTTGAACCATGAGGGGGCCCAGGCCGAATGCCCACAGGGTTTGTCTGAGGAAGTCCCAGTCAACGCGGTCAAAAGCCTTTTCCGCGTCGACTGAGAGGAGGCACAGAGGTGAGCCCATGGACGTAGCCCTAGCGATATGAGCAAGGGATCTAATAGTGTTATCTTTGGACTCCCGGCCAGGGACAAACCCCACCTGGTCTGCGTGAATCAGAGAAAGTATATGGCCTCTCAATCTGTTAGCAAGGATTTTAGCATAGATCTTTACATCTATGTTAATTAACAAGATGGGTCGGTAATTGCTACAGACCAAGGGATCTTTTCCCGGTATAGGAATTACACATATGTGGGCTGTCAGGGTCTGCGCCGGGAATAAAGAGCCTTTCACAATGGAGTTACACATATTTGACAGAGGGCCCGCTACTTCGTCAATGAATTTTTTATAAAATCGTGGTGTAAACCCGTCTGGGCCCGGGCACTTTCCTACCACCAACTGATTCACCACCCCCTTAATCTCCTGCTCGGATATTTCCCCTTCTAGGGCTTCCCTTTCTGTCATCCTTGGCCCCCTTAACTTCGTCAAGTATTGTCTGATCTTCTGGGCTTTAAGCTCAGGGGCCAGGTCTGCATATTTCCCATTCAGGTTATAAAAGTTCTCATAGTAGGCCTGAAATTCTTTCAGTATATCCCCAGTAGCATGCACCTTCCCTCCCACTCTGCAGTTAATGAATGGGATATAGCTAGAGACTAACCGTGGGCGAAGTGTCCTCGCCAGCAGCCTGCTACTCTTATCCCCAAGACCGTAGAACAGCCGTTTGAGCTTATCTCTGGCCACCAGATATTTCTGGTCAATTAGCTTCCGCAGGGCCGACCTGGTATCACATAGTTCCTGGTAGACCCCCAGGTCCAAGCTATGTTTATGGCGCCTCTCTAACGTGGTCAGCTTTTGTAATAGCTCAGTAATCTGTGTGGAGCGCATTTTCTTTAACCTAGCTGCATGAGAGATCAGTCGACCCCTAATCACACATTTAAGAGCCTCCCACTGTATGGTGGGACTGGATGGGTCAGATTTGTGAACCTCCACAAAATCCAAGAGAGCCTTTCTGACGTCAGCCGCGCATACACTATACCCCCGGCACATTGTCATTTAACTTCCAGGAACCCTTCGCACGCATGGGATCCCCCAATCCCAGAGCAACCCACGTCAGTGAATGGTCAGAGAAGAGAGCAGGCTCTATCTCCGCTGTCGGGCGTAGGTCCAGTAGGTCATATGAAATGAATACATAGTCTAGGCGGTGGTATGAGTTACGGGTCAGGGAGAAGAACGTAAAGTCCTTTACCGTAGGATGAAGAACCCGCCAGACATCTACCAGCCAGAGGGAATGTAGGTGTCTCTGGAAGCCCCGGGCCACCCCAGAAGAGACAGAGCCCCTACCTGAAGATGTGTCCAATTTCGCATCCAGGGGAAGGTTAATGTCCCCTCCCATGATAATCGGCAGGCTGTCTGCAAAGTCCTCCAGCGCCGCGAAGGCCGTATCTGCAAATCCCATTTGACCTGTGTTGGGACAATATATGTTAGCAAGAACCATCAATCTGTAGGCAATATTCACTTTCAGGAATAGATAACGTCCCTGACCGTCCTGAATAGAATTTAGAATTGTGCATGGGACATTTTTATGTATGGCTATTGCCACCCCCCTAGATTTAGATTCAGCGTAAGTACTGTGGGCCCACGTGGAGAAATATCTGTTTCTGCAGGTGGGGACATGTTCCGTTTTAAAGTGTGTTTCTTGTAAAAAAACGATTCCCACTTTCTGTTTATGGAGGCTATATAGGATCTGGTTTCTCTTTGCCGGTTCATTTAGGCCATTAACATTAAATGAGCAAAATTTTATGGAAGATATGAGACTGTATTAAGATGTTCACAAAAGGGTATGGATACCTCATATTCAGGAGTAGGGCCAACACATAAGGGGATACAAGACAGACCGGGGAACACGTCAGACTAACAAATAACATAAACAATTCTTTTATATTCCAAGAAGTAAAAGAACTTATAAGTACTATCAGGCGGTGGACTAACATGCCCATCCACTGCCCACTTAACAAAGGGAGAAGAGGAAGCCCCATTTGGCGGGAAAGGCCACCCCCCACCATCCCCAAATGAAATAAAACAGATATACATCTACTAGTTCGCTATTCCTATGTCACACTCAAATGAACATAACCTGATGATGACCTGCATTCAGAATGCAACCCACCGCTTCCTATTGCTAACCCTCCTCTACATAGTGCAGCATAAGGGGAAGCAGAACCCTCATAAACATAACCCTAGTACCCCATGTCAATCTGGTAGTAGTTCATTCCTTTTGTGCTAACATAACATGGCGATCTGCCAACTTTTGCCCCCTTCCATAAGAGAGGTAGTAACAGACTTATCCCCGGACAACCGGGTAATCAATAATTACACCACCAATGTGCCCCCCGGTCCTATAGACCCACAGTCATGGCGTCTTCCTCTGTTTTGAGTATCTGGGGGAAACCTCGGACCATCTCTCCCTCCTGGGCAATGGCGCAGGCCCAGGGAACATCGGCCACTCCGTCAGCGTGACCGTTGGAAGCGAGAAGGTCTCCAGGAACTTTGGAAGGTCTTCTGGGTCTCTGAACACCGCCGATCTGCCATCTTTTCTGGCGTGCAGTTGAAACGGGTATCCCCATCGGTATACAGTGTCCTTCTCTTTCAGGAGGGTGAGTAGGGGCCTGACCGCCCTCCTTAGTTGTAGGGTGTGCCTGGAGAGATCTGGTAGGATTTGAATCACGGACCCCCCAATTTCCAGCTTGTCCGCCTGTCTGGCCGCTCTCAGGATGTTCTCTTTAATTTTGAAGAAGTGTACTCTGCACACTATGTCTCTTGGTCTTGAAGTATCGTTGGACTTGGGACCCAAGGCCCTGTGGATATGATCTAATTCAACCGGTAGAGACACCACGTCCCCCAGCAGGGAGCCGAAGAAGGTTTGTATTGTCGCCTCCAACTCAGAAACCGGGACTGACTCCGCCACCCCCCTGATCCGTAGATTATTCCTGCGATGGCGGTTTTCTAAGTCGTCCACGTGGGAAAGCAGGTGGGTGATCTGTTGGGAGAGGGCAGACAGTACCGCATGATGGTCCGCCAGCTGATCCTGGAAAGCCTCCTGTGTTTTCTCAGAGGCCTCCACTCTGGCACCCAGTTGCTTGATCTCCCCCTTGAGGGACTCCATTTCGGAGCGGTATGTCCGCTCCAGTCTCTGGACCGACTGCGACACGTCCTCCTTTGTAGGTAATGCTTGGAGGTAAGAGCGGAGGTCCCAGTCCCCGTCCGGTGCACTGGATGCCGGACTCCTGGCCTCCCTGTCGGAGGATAGTGAACTCGGGGGACCGCCTGCAGCGGAGGGATGTCTCCCGGCCGCCATCTTTGGTGTCTCTGGCGGCCCTGTAGCGTTCGGCTGGGATCCGAAGAACTTTTGAATCCCAGTGCCGTCAGGTTGGTTGGCAGGCTCCTGGGGCCCCTTGGTTGATTTGCGAACCATTGGGGTCTTCCTCAGGCAGCTATGTAAGCTGTAAATAGCGAGAGTTACGGAGATGGCGGGAGAGCTTCACTGCCTCGCGCCCTACGCCGCCATGAGCAAGCCACGCCCCCCCACAATGGTCACACTTTTTGTGATGTCATCATTAGAATCCAGGCACAATATTGCTTCTTTTTTCCATAGAAACAGTAATTGTAAAGTCATCGACCACAATGTCTGAGTGTTTCATAATCAGTGGCCTGACTTAGGATCATAGCTACGGGTTCAGCATCTGTCACCTGAGCGGCCCCCAATCCATGTAATGCCACACCATGCCTACTAGTAATACAGCTAAATAGTGACTAAATATTACCACCGTAGTAGTACTAAACAAACCATTGTAAGAGATCAGTATTACCCCCATACATTAATAACATAGTGACATAGTTTATAAGGCTGAAAAAAGAGATCTGCCCATCCAATTCAGCCTGTTATACTGGGAAGGCCAAAAACCCCTGTGAGGTAGAAGCCAATTTTCCTCATTTTATAGGAAAAAAATCCTTCCTAACTCCAATCAGGCAATCAGAATAACTCCTTGGATCAACAACCCATCTCTAGTAGTTATAGCCTATTATATTATTACACTCCAGAAATACATCCAGGCCCCTCTTGAACTCTTTTAGTGAATTCACCACCTCCTCAGACAGATAGTTCCATAGTCTCACTGCTCTTACCGTAAAGAATCCTTTTCTATGTTTGTGTACAAACCTTCTTTCCGCCAGACGCAGAGAATGTCCCCTCGTCACAGTCACAGTCCTGTGGATAAATAGATGATGGGAGTGATCTCTGTACTGACCCCTTATATACATAGCTATTAGGTCTCCCCACAGTTGTCTTTTTTCTAAAGTTAATAACCCTAACTTTGATAATCTTTCAGTATACTGTAGTCTACCCATTTCAGTTATTACTTTAGTTGCTCTCCTCTGAACCCTCTCCAGCTCTGCTATCTCTACATTGTTAACAGGAAAAAGGGAAAAAGAGAAAAAGGCCAATCACCAAAATAAATATAGCAAAAGGCCTATATAGGGCCGCCATTGGTATAGTAAAGATCTTTTTGTGAAGATAAAATCCAATAAAATCAGAAAAGTTGACTTACTTCACTAAGGAGGAGGTCAATGGGATAAAGCTCAAGACACCCAAGGACGCAACCTCCTTTGCCAAGATCGTTTGTAGTATCGTGGGAATAACACAGCATTATCCAGTACTTCTGGTGCTTTTATTTTTATTTTTTTTAAATCACAGGTGGGCTCAATGCGTTTCAGAAGTTTTTCAATAAATACCCCCTTCTTCAGGAGCAGTAAAAGTAAGTGCACAGACTCAATTGAAGTCATAGCAATTAGGCTTACTAATGGGCCTAATATACTGGATCTCATAAACCATGTGCTGAAGTGGAGGTGGGAGGGAGGCCTACCACCAATAGAATTCCCACAGACCAAATGCAACCTGAAAATCACACACTTCTTCACCCTGATATCCCAAACCATAAAAAGACAAAAAAGAGTCTACAGAGGATGTAAAGGAGGTAAATTCAGAAATTCCAGAAATAACAAGATCCAAACTAAAAAATCAGAGCTCCCCCCTGACGGAACCCTCACCCCGAGTGGAGTAGAGCATACAAGCAACAAAAACAATAAAGGTATTTTTAATCTCTCTAAATACGAACTCCAAGCAAATTAAATAAAGTTACTTGGCAAAGGGTTATCTTTCTGCCCCACCAAGAGACTAAATTTATTTGAATTATTTGTTGATCTAAATCAATTTATTCGAAAACTCGCCCTTAGATGCCATTTTGCCATCAAAGAACATATGCAGCTAGGTCAAGATACCACAGGTCATACCAATACCAAGGAACCAACTGCACCCATACACTCCTCCAATGCACCCATAGAATTATCACCACAAGATTTAACCCCAATACCATCCAATCTAAAAGGCAAATCAAATTTCTACCCACTAGAAAGCAGGGGCCCATATCTAGAAAGTTTTTATAACATGGTACTTGATCTTAATGATGATGCTATTAATAATAAACTATTACCACCTCGAATTGTAAAGACCCCCTTCCCACCCCCGCAAACAATTTGAACCCCAGGGAAATGAAAGCCCTTAGGAGTCTAAAAAACAACCTGGATATTGTTATAAAGAACGCTGATAAAGGGGGTGGTATTGTTATTTTGGACCATGAGTACTACATGGAAGAATCCCATAGAATCCTATCAGATCAAGATTACTGCAGAATTCTCAAAGAAAACCCCATTCACTCTCAAAAAATCCCTATTCGAATTCATCGAATTTGGGTTTGAATCAGGGACACTAGACAAAAAAGAAAGAATGTTTCGTATGATGGCTTACCAATCCACAGCATGTTTCTACTTCTTACCCAAAATCCATAAATCTCTACAAAGACCAATAATAGCTGGAATAGGGTCCCTCACTTCCAACTTATCCACCTATGTTGATCATTATCCTTCTTACCTAAAAGACACGGCACACCTAATAAATTTACTTCATTCCATGGAATAGAAAGAAGGGTATATATGGGTTACCCTCGACGTGTCTTCACTGTACAACAACATCAAACGCGATTTGGGCCTTTTAGCAATAAGTAAGGTTTTAGCAACAGACCCTGATATGCCTATAGCACAAAAAGACTTTATTTTAAAAGCTATCGAGTTCATTTTAAATCACAACAATTTTATTTTTAATGAGACTTTTTATATCCAAGTTAAAGGGACCTCTATGGGGACCAAATTCGCACTATCCTACGCTAACCTCTTTAGGTGGTACTTCGAAGATACCTTAGGCTTATTTTCCCATCCAAACATTAAGTTCTACCGTAGGTTTATTGATGATATTATCTTTATTTGGGACAACAGTGAAGAAGAACTCCAATCATTCACCAAAAAACGTAACACCAATAACTGGGGTTTAACGTTCAGTCCTGAATACAGCCATAAAGAAGCCATCTTTCTGGACATACATTTGTCCACAACTTCCAATAAAATCACCACTAAAACCCACTTTAAAAAAGTCGATGCTAATAGCTCTCGATTACACAAGTTGCCACCACCAGAAATGGAAAATAAATATTCCTTACAGCCAAATGAAAAGGATAAAAAGGAATTGTACGGATGACGGTATAGTAAGACAACAACTCGAGATCCTTAAACACAGGTTCGAAGAAAAGGGCTACCCTAAAAAATTGATAAAAGAGTCAACTAAAAGAGCCCCCAAAAAGAGGCCCTCAAACCGAAATATATAGATCCCACAAAACCACAACAAAACACTTCTACCAATTTTCAATTCAGTCTGATAACTAGGTACAATTCAGAACTCATGAGTTTAAAGTCCCAAGTTTAAATGTCCCAATTCACAAAAAGTTATAATTAATTACTTCTCTACTCTAAGAATAAAGGCCAATGCATGCAGTGCGTCACGTTACCGCAAAACGAACACGTCAAGTGACCGTGAAGAAGCATGCTTTTCATATGCTTCACTATATGGCACGCAACGCAAAGTTAACTTTAGGTTCAAAGTGTGGAGCACTCTCCACATATAGCATAGGTATATTTACATAGAGGTGATAGTCATACCTCCCATTACAATCCTTCCTTTACTAGCTGAAAACAGGTACCAATAACCATGTGCAGCTCTCCTATGCGTCACTGGTGTGTTTGGACACTGGGAAAGTAGTAAAGTGCTCCACACTTTGAACCTAAAGTTGTACTTATGATAGTATATTGATTGTGCTGAACAAGTGCTGTTTCTGTTACCGTCTTGCCATCATGTACTCTAAAATGTTGCTGGTGTATTTGTCATATATAATTATGTATTATTTTTAATCATGAAAATAAATATTTTTGATATTTTGTGATAACTGGTGTGTTTTTCTAGGAGTGTATTAATTGGCGCGATTACACCCATATTTTGGCGCAGTTTATGTGTTAGGTGGCTAAATATGTTTTTTGCAGGACTAGAGACACTTGTATAAGTGAAGGAAATGGATAGTCAATAGTTCAAGACTGGAGTTGTAAACCATTTGAAAAACTGCTGTCATTCAGCTAAGGCTATAAAAACTTGTAAACTCAGATTGTTAGCTTAAACTTTAAACATGACTGTGGGATTCTACTAGGGAAATGTATAAAATACATTTGCATATTAAATACAGAGGAGTCGGAGTCGGAAGTACCAAAAACTGAGGAGTCGGAGTCGGAGCATTTATCTACCGACTCCACAGCCCTGAATTTTAGATAATTATTATATTGTATTTATTTATTTATCATTTTTGATTGTCTCCCTTTTGTGCATAAAATATATGTTTTGCCAGTGGGCCATATATACTATGAGCACCATGATGCCATTAATGTCTCTTAGCAGCCCAATTACTCCTCTTTATATTCTATTCCCCGGAACTAAGTTTGTCCTTTTATTTATATATATATTCTTTCCCTCTTACCATTCTTCCCTTAACCATTTAATATACATGCACTTCCCCCCTCAGTAAGTGGCCCCCCCCTAGAATCATTTCTTTCAGCAATTCCGTTATTTTCCCACTCAAAGAGCGAGACACCAACACGTGATCTATCACATGACCTCCTTAGCTGTGGCCGCAAGCGCTCCCAGCACTTCAACGCTAAACCGGAAGTCTATGAAGCTAGCTGACATTAGCGATGTGCTAATGTCAGCTAAACCTAACTAGCCTATTCCTACTTTTCTCAGTGCCCCTGTTACGCTAAAAATCTAACTTTTATAATATGCTAATGAGGCTCTAGGAGCAGGGGGGGCGTTGCTCCTGCTCCTAGAGCCTCCGTTCTCCCACCTTGGTCTCCTCCCTCCAAGTCCTGATTGACAGGGCCAGGCAGCGCTTGCATCCGTCTGCCAGCCCTGTGCTTGGATAAAATCTCGCGCCGTTCTGAATTCAGCGCAGGCGCGGTGTGGGAAAGACGCTCGCCGGCTGCCAGCTTCCTCACCCTGCCTGCACTGAGTTCAGGTGCCCCACCCACCACCACAATCATTTTCAATGGATCAAGGTATTTGGAGACCTGGTATGGCAGGCCATAACTTTTGCGTATCGAGGTATATAATAGACTGTTTAATTTCCAGGGATATGTTAGTGCAGATTCCAGTGCATAATTTGAGTAGTTGTTGGTTTCTTTTATCTAATCAATACAGTGGCGTAGAAGACTAGCTAAATTGTATGATCTGATGTCAGGTAGAGCTATCCCTCCCCTCTCTTTGGGTAGTTTTACCTTGTATAGTGATATCCTGCTACGTTTAGACTTCCATATAAATGCTCTAAATTGCTTCTCAAGAAGTTTTATGTCTGAGTGCTTCAACAGTAGGGGAATTGTCTCCAGTGGGTAGAGGAGTTTCGGAAAGCTCATCATCTTTAGGAGATGGCATCGACCCAAAAATGACAATGGCAAATGGTGCCATTTTCTCAAGTCTCCCACTATTGACCTGATTAGAGTTGGATAGTTTAGGGAATATATGGTTTCCGGTGTTCTGCCAACTTAAATGCCCAAATATCTAATTGAAGTCCTGCTGATGGTCTATACCGTTTCATGTGTCTTGGGATGCTTGAAGAGACAGATCCAGGAGATCACATTTATTTTGGTTAACTTTGAAGCCCGAGAATGTCCAAAACCGTGAAAGTAGTGCAAATACATGTGATAAGTACCTGTGTGGGCGTGCCAGGAAGAGCAAGATGTTGTCGGCAAATAGGGCATGTTTGACTTCTTCTTTACCTATCTGTATACCCTGTATGTTGTCGGCTAAGAGGATGGCTCTGGATAGGGATTCTAATGCCAAATTGAAGAGCAGTGGTGAAAGTGGTCATCCCTGTCTGGTGCCTTTTTGCAAGGAGAAGGTGTCACCCTTCGGTGTGGTGGGGAAACCCCACACCGAGCATAGGAGGGAAGGGGGGAAACAGGGAATCAGGCCTGAAAACTAGGGAAGGAAGATTGACACCTCTAAGGGGTTAACTTTATCTACATTATGAATGCTATGTGCTGAAGTGAGATTTAAGACTCCTTTAACTGGGCGAGAGGAGAGGCCTAGGTCAGGATTTGGGAGGTACTATCTCTCTTTATGGAAAATACATTTTACGTTTAAAATGGTGTACTACTGGTTAGGATTCTGTAGGTGCACTGGGATGACACGGTTTAGCACTGGCACCGTGTGCTTGAGGTACATACAGGATGATGGCATGCTTGAGATTTATTTTTGGCCCTTATGAAAGGTTAATGTAAAGCTTGTGAGGTGCTTGTAACAGTGTGGATGTAGTCTGGAGGTACATGGAGGACCAGAAGTGTTACAGTATATTGCTACTCCTCTGTAACTGATTACAAATCTCTGACATGGGCAAGATTACGTTGTTTATTGGGGCTGAATTGTATTTTGTTTTCTTTCATTAATTTGGCAGAGAAGAGATACGCCTTCTTCCTTATAGGAAATCATTGTTATTCATTTAAAGAGTTCACTACCAGTGCCGTACATGTAAGGCACTGGATCAGTTTAAACATGGCCCCTACTAGTACAGTGCTACCGGTGCCATAGCAGAGGCCCGCGGCTAATGTCTGCAACTGGCAATAATGCGGATCATGGACATTACAGCCTTTAGATGCTGGGATCGAGTAAGATCTAGGCATCTAAAGGGTGAAAACACTGAAGTGTCTGCTTTCAGGTTAAGACCAGCATCTCCGTGCGGTGATCAGAGATGCCGATCCTTAATTCTAATAGGCTGGGTCTTTCTGAAGAGGCCTGAGCTGCAAGTTCTTATGTTGGCCAGCAGGTGGCAGGCCAACATAGGAGATCAGTATTCCATGATAAAAAAAACAAAGTAGTGGACATTTTAACCTTCTAGAGGGCTACAATTTTTTTAAGTTGAATTTAAATCCACCACTTTTCCTTAAAATAAAAATACATAAATAATAAAAATATATATATAAAACACATGGGCATCACCATGTCCAAAAATGCCTGTACTATCAAAATCTTAAAATATTTTTCAAACACGACGAAACAGAGAAAAAAATGGCAGATTCACCTTTTTCATCACTTCTTACCCAACAAAAAATGAATAAAATGTCATAGTGATAGTCACACACACTCATGGTAAGAACAAAATCTACAAAAACGAGCCCAAACACAGTTCAGTAGACTATACAAAAACAAAAAGGTATTGGGGTCAGAATACGACGTGTAATATCCAATTTTTTTTTCTTTTTAATTTATTCAGTATTTAAACATATAAAATCTATACATATGTGGTATCGTTGTAATAATACTGACCCAGAGAATAAAGGGCATAGTGTCAGTTTTGCTGCAAAGGAATGTCGTAGGGACAAAACCGGTAAAACAGTTGCATTTATTTACAATTTCACCCCATTTAGAATTTTTTCCTGCTTTCCACTGCATTGTAGAGCCATATTAAATGGTGGCATTGTACAACTTGTCCTGCAAAAACAAGCCCTTATATGGATATGTGAATGGAAAAGTAAAAAAGTAATGGCTCCAGGAAGACGGAAGAAAAATGAAAACATAAAAACAAAAAGCCTCTGGTTTTCTAAGGGTTAAAGATTCAGTGATGATGTGTATGTATATATATATATATATATATATATTTTTTTTTTTGTGATGGTTGTCGATTCAGTGTTCACACCCATCCTGCCTGGCCCTGTCAATCAGAGTCATAAGGTTCTGATCAGGCGAGTACGCACTGAACAGCACTTGGCGGTCACAGCTCGCACGCAGAAAAAGTGCTGCAGAGCTGGAAAATTGTAAAAAATATATAAGAAGAGGCACGGACCAAATGGCGT